>QEIL01000231.1:0-41131 GCA_003116535.1 Paecilomyces niveus | reverse complement strand
ACCCTTCCGCCAGAAGCACTTGGCGGGTAGCGTACTGGACGCTGCGTGAAGACTTCCGAAGCACTGCGAAGTCACCAGACGAGAACCTAACGTACTTGGGTTCGCTTGAACCTTCCCTAACCATAGCAGAGACGATCGAGACCCAGGACCTGGGGCGTAACAATAGCATCCTCGCTGATTGCTGATACTAGAATGGCATACAGCTCGACTGGACCTGGCCCCAGGTTGCAACACATCGAAGCAGCGTCTTCAAGGATCTCTCAAATAAATTTTCTGAACATGCTGTTCCTATAATCACTTGACTTCTCCGAAAGAACCTGATATTGTTGGACCATTCCGATTAACATGATCAATCCGATGGTCTCCATATCTGTGGTGATCTCCTGAAGACCTCCTGAGCGACGAAAGAAGACGCACATAATCAATGCACCGGAAGACCTAACGGCGGATCCTCTTCCGACTCCCGGTGCAACATATCATAGGCTGAAAACATGCGGTCGTAAACATCCAGATTATTAAGTCAGGGGCTGCGCTATTGGCCAACGGTGGGCTGCTAACGTCGCGCTACACTTCAAGAGGCGCGCGATCTGTGGCTGGGCAAACCCAATAAGAGGCGCAATCAGTGACCGAGCCACTGGCCGTGCCACACGTGGTGCAAAGCCCCATCTTGGATATCGAACGTACCCGTTTGGGGTGGAGGATTGGATCCATAGATCTTCTCGAGTACCTTGGCGTTTGTCCGTGCAACAGACTAGAATATTCGTGATAAGGCAGTGACAGGCTCCCTCGGAACCCTCGGAACTGAGAAACCCGAAATTCTGGACTTCTTTGAGAGAATTTGCTGCCTAACAAAGATACGCTACTTCGAGAGACCATTAGCGTCCTGAGGATGTTGTTTCAGAGACGTGTGATATGGTTGTATGTAACATGATACATGACTCCTTTTTTGAGAGGTGGTGATCTATGGTATCACTCAGTGTTCCAACTGCCTTGTGAATATAAATAAGAATCACTTCCTCTCGCAGACTTCCCAGTTGATATATGCAGGACTGCCGATATGACCGAAAGAGGAAGTATGGGGTACGGGGTGGACCCACATCGTTGTGGAACGTTCATCTCTGACAGTGCCATACTGGAACAATAATAGATTCACTTCTACGAGTTAATTATTAGTACCATAGACTTGACTCAGCGGATCCGCCAAGCAAGCGAGTGACGAACCCATGTCTCTAGTGTGCTAGGCTCACGGCATTTAAATAGAGGGGTTCGTCTTCTGGATGAAGAGCCCTGAACCTCCCAGCACTCTGACATCTCATCCTACATAAGAGGAGCCTTGATAACTTTACTCTATCATATCATACAGTGAGGATACGACAGAACACCTGCAACCATGTCGTTCTTAAAAAAGTTTGAAGATATGAAGATCTTCAATAACAAAGGCGAGGAGACAGTCGAAGGTACGTATACAGAGCATTGATCAAGATCAAGAAATACGCAGTATTCCATCTACGAAACTCTGCATATGATCTATTCACACATTATACCATCTTCTCAACTCAAACTAACATCTCCCTCTCACAGTCACACGCGGGTACGATTCCTACGGCCGTCCTCCACCCCCTCCCCAGCAATCTGGATACGCAGGGGCCCCCTACGGCCAGCAGCCTCCATACGGTCAACAGCCTTACGGCCAACAACCCCCCTATGGCGGCCAACCTGGCTACAATCAACCTCAACCCTCCTACCCACCCCAACAGCCCTACAACGCCGCCCCTCCCTCCTCACACCGTCCTCCCCCTGGCCCTCCTCCTCCTCTTCCCGCCGGCTGGATCCAGCAATGGGACTCATACAGCCAACGTGCCTTCTACGTTGAACAATCAACCGGCCGCTCGCAATGGGAAGCACCCTACTCTCCCGGTTACGACGCCTCCCGCGGCGAGCCCTCTGGCGGATACTACCAGGGTGGCAGCGGTGGCTATCAGAACTACGCTCCGCCGGCTGGTCCCCCGCCTGGAGGCGAGTATTACGGCGAACAGAAGAAAGAGGAAAAGCACAGCGATACAGGCAAGATCATCGCCGCGGGGGCAGTGGGAGTTGCTGCTGGCGCGATTGGTGGTGCTCTTTTGGAGCATGCGTGGGGTACGTATTATGTTATCTCTCTTCCCGTTCTCTATCTCCCACATTTTTATTGTATTATATTTTGGAGTGATGTCTTGAACTGACGGATGTCATTCATAGATGAACACGAAGAAAAAGAAGAAGCAGAAGAGCGCGCCTTGGCTGCTCCGCCTCCCCCGCCTCAGGAGTACCCTGCCTCAGCATCGAGCAGTGATATTGAGGATCTGCGGGAGGCGAGAGAAGAGTACGAGGAGGCGTACGAGGAGGTTTATGACTAAGGTGTTGGTGACAGAGTTGGTATTGGTTTGAGAACGGTTGGTAGTACGTAATAGCTTTACATACGTGGAACATGCATCCGGGAGATGCAAGAGGCACAATGGTCACTTTCAGCTAGGGAATAATTAGATTACATACATCCTAGGGAATAGAAAGCTTATTAGGGAGGGTCATTTAAAAAGGTAATTGATGTTGTTTTAAATTTAAATATTGCATTTTGCGGTACTCTGACCAAATAACTATGTACAAGGAAGATAGATACTGACATGTGACTTCCCTCATCAAGCCCACAGCTCCTTCAGAGATGGGATCCAGACCAGTAGAACAGCATGAGATGCACCACATATGATAAGAGGGTCAAGCGTGTATGTACAATATGATTCGGTTACTGAACCACAGTCTGATTGTAGTAGAGATCACACGAATGAGGATGTTGCAGACAGTACTTGGGCACGAGCGGCGCGGCCTGAACACCGTTCGCAACGAGGTACTCGCGGAAGTTCAGAATACGCTGCGTCATCTGCGTCGTGCGCTTCTTGCCTGCGGTATCACGGTTGCCGGACCATACCAGTTCCGCTAGGGCAGCAGCACGCGGCCACATCTTGCCAGAAACGACGGTGTCGTCCACTTGTTCGGACCACAGAGGCGAAATGGCCCCGAGGACGTGTTTTGCTTCAGTGTCGGTGAGATTGAGGGTGAAGTCGTAGTCGTAAATACGTTGCCAGGTCTTGTACGGAGCGCACCACGAACCTCCGGTACCGCCGTAGTTGAAGTTTGGAACGCTGGCATCTGGGTTGCTCATGACGTTGTAACGCGGGTCGTTGGTCACGAAACCGCCGTAACCGCAGTCGAGATACATGAAGTCCGAGGACGAGACGATAATATCGTAGCCGCTGGCGGTCAGGTTCTTGATGTTTGTCAGGCCGCCGTTCCAGGTCTGCAGGACGATGTTCTTGGGGACGTTGTAGGCGTGCGTTTCCGCGTTGAAGATATCCTCCCACATGACTAGTCGGCGGTTGGAGCTGATGTTTTGGAATATCGGAACAGCATGGTCGACCCAGTACTGGGCGACGTCGTCCCAAGTGCGCGACGAGTCTTGAGCCAGCCATGTCATAATGTAGCTGCTGAAATTATAGCAGTTCGTCTGGAGCTCGTCGCCACCGACGTGGAACCAATTATCAGCAAAGATGCTGGAAAGCTCATCGTATACGTTCTTGACGACCTCGTAGGTTTTATTGTTTAGAATGTCGAGCTGACCCGGAGTGGGCTCCACAGCAGTGTGGTAAGTGAAGTCGTCGTTTGACCACCAAGAGTTGGCGCAGGACACAATGCTGGGGTCGACCTGCTTCCAACCAGCTGCGGAGTGTCCTGGCATATCGACTTCCGGTAGCACACGAATTCCACGGGCACGAGCATATGAAATCACGCTGAGCAGATCACCGTGGGTGAAGGTGTCCTGAGGAGAATATGCATCCTTGACCATCTCTGGATAGGCGTTGATATACATTGGCCAGGACTGCGAGTCATCCAGGTGCCAGTGAAGGAAATTCAGCTTCGACAGAGCCATGCCATCCAGCTGCTCGAGGATTTTCTTGACAGAGATAAAGTTGCGGCCCGTGTCGATCATGATGCCACGAACCGGATATAGCGGTACATCTTGGATGCTCACAGGTTGTTCGATCTGAAAGCCACCTTTGCCATCTGAGATGACAATCTGCTGGAGCGTGGTAAATGCATGCAGAGCTCCCCAGACGGTCTTTGCAGTGATGTTGATGCTAGGTGAATCTGTAGTCACGTCGAGTGTATACGACTCATCCACTCCATGCTGGAGGTCAGCCGTGTAGTCATCGATATGAAGATCCACTGCTGTGAGTGTGGGCAATGTGGCGCGCTTGGTTTTGGAGGTTGGAGTCGCCGTGGGGAAAGCTTGGTAAGTGGAGATGGGAGCTTCGACTGCGGCAGGCGTCCATCGTAACGAGATGATGCTGGTCAGGGTGCGATCCCAGGCTTCGTAGAGCGTCTGATTGAAAGGAGCGTTCAGAGCAAGGAAGCTCGAAACAGCTTTTGGGCCTGATGTTCCCCAGGTGATGTTGCGTGGAGCTGGCAACGGGTTGACCGCAACCGCTGAGACAGAGCCCAGCGAAGCCACGGCGGCCAGGGCGGAGAGAGCGCTAGCGATGCGCATCTCCAACGAGCGACACTGTTGAGCCTCGACAGTCAATAAACGAGATGAAGATGGAGAATCAGGAAGAGACACACTAAATAATCGCAGAGATTTGATGTGGAAGATGTTAAAGCTGTTTATAAGTTCGCAGACAAGCAGATCCAGGATGATCGCCCATTCACGGAGTATGCAGTCTCCGTCCACTTTCATTGTCCTCCTTTGGAGCCAAGACGATGTAACCCGCAGCTTAGGGATTCCGTATCCAATAACGGAGCGAACCGTTGTAAGACAATTGGCTCAACCATATCACTAGTCAGTTCATTAACTCTAATGATCTGGTCCAAAGATAGCCCTTGAAGGCTGGGCTGGAGGTGGCTGGAGAACGCTTGCGAAGTTCCATTCCTGAGCTGAGTTTAAATCAATCAGCATGTTCCAGCTT
Source organism: Paecilomyces niveus (assembly GCA_003116535.1). Lineage (NCBI taxonomy): Eukaryota > Fungi > Ascomycota > Eurotiomycetes > Eurotiales > Thermoascaceae > Paecilomyces > Paecilomyces niveus. Next base: position 36,134 of record QEIL01000231.1, on the reverse strand, counting down.
TCCTCCCTTCACCCAACAATCAGTCAATAACAAATGGACTTCCCCGGGGCTTCTCAGTTGTCATTTTCTCTTCACTCCTCTTTTCCTGTCATCCCCATAAAAGAAGTTGAAAATTAATCATCAACACAGACTCTGACAGTGCAGCTGAACAGACGGAGAACGCAACGCACAGATACTCCATAATGCCACCTCTTTATCTCCAACAATATTAGAGATGCTCCCGTTCCATCACTATCGATCTTGCTTATCGTCCATTGTTCCTTGCGCGATGTTACCTATCCAAGTTACATCCCTGCTTTCCGCACAGACCAACGCTACCCAGAATATCGGTAAAAAGTGAGGAGAATTTCGGCCAAACCCACGAAGGCAGCGATCGACTCTATGAACATGCGATACGACAGACATCATGTGAGATAAGGGACTACTCTGACTCGATGTGGATGTAACCTCCTTAGAAATTTGGATACTCACTGCTACCTACCCTCTCTAGCGATGAAGCAACCTCTCTTTTTTAATCTCGGTTCATGAACCGAGATCTGTGTGACCCGATCTGCCAAATATGGGCAACAGACTGCCGGTTATCCGACTAACCTTGTCCTTTCTATTAACCTATCAGCGACACGCAAGAAGTAAACGATCCAGTTTGTTTTCGGAGCAAAACTTGTACTTTCAGTTAATACTCACGACCAGAGGAGGGCGATTGGACACGTACTCTTGTTGTCCTTAGTGGTCAGCCGTGACGTATACAAGATGGGCTGTGTCTTTTCCGTTAGGACCCTAAATAAATAAACAAGCCTTTTGAGGGTTCTGCTACAGATCGCTCTATGCATACGACGAGGCCAATGAACAAGGACGGGGCGCTAATCCGGGAAAGTGACAAGAGGTCACGTTATCATTGTTACACACGAACGATCAGAACGGCGAAGTCTAGCAGGAATAAGGTAGGGGCACTTTCAGTTCTTAGTTATATTTAGAGAAGTGAAGGCATCTCTATTCAATAGAATTTTCTTGTCCTCATTGCTCCTAGCATAAAGCAATCTGTTGAAGAGTCTTGACAGTTCCAGTTCTCTTCTCCATAACATGGATGCCATCTTCCTGATACATAGGCAGGAAAACGTGTGCTAAAGCAAGAATAAGAGCTGTGGAGATTATGCTCTTGCCCTGGTTTAATTTATGAAGACTCGTTGGTAGACAGTGTAATGATCATCGGGAGTACAACCGATGGTAGACCAGTCATGAGTGGGCAAAATATATAGTTTGGCTCATCTCTCGGGAGCAGCTACCGAACAACATACACACCCAAATACTAAATTTATAACATATATTACGCTATTCAGCACACAATCGAATAGTATATCGATAAGATATTACTATTTCGTTCACGCTCACCCTATTATCCTTGTCCCAAATATGTTCGAAGACGTACAACCGGGTCCCCAGGACCCCATGTTCGACTTGAAAAAGCTGGCAGATAATGACACTTCTCCACAAAAGGTCGATCTGGGAGTAGGAATATACCGAAACGAAGAAGGGAAATATCATGAACTTCAGGCCGTAAAAAAGGTGCCCTAACACTCAAACTGTATTCCAATCAGCCTGACATTCGTCCGCTAACCCATGTCCAGGCGAAGAAAATACTGGACGAGGCTAATCCTGGCCACGATGTGAGTTATCATCAATAATACCTGTAGCTATAGCTCTTCAGTAACTGAGGAAATTCCAGTATGAGCTTACTACCGGAAACCCTCGTTTCGTGAATAGTGCAGCTGCTGTGATATTTGGCGAAGGCAGTGATGTCCTTAAGACTAAAAGAGTGAGATTTACCACCACACTAGTATATTCACGCCCTAGCTTGCTAACGAAAAAAAGGTCGCTTCAGCGCAAACCATTTCGGGTACGGGAGCCTGCCACCTGGCAGCACTATTCCTTCGTCGCTGCGATGCTTTCGCACAGAGCGTAGCCTATGTTGGCACTCCAGCATGGGGCAATTACGAGCCGCTTCTGAAGCTTGTCGGATTCGAAGTTCGCAAATATTCTTATTATGATGCGGACAAGCATGCCGTAAATTTTGCAAGCTTACTTGATGTTGTGGCCAAGGCACCACCAAAGAGTGTGTTTATTCTTCAGGGATGTTGCCACAATCCAACAGGGGCAGATCTCAATCAAGATCAGTGGAAAACCCTTGCCGAAGCAATGGAAAGAGCGCACGCATTCCCATTCTTCGATATCGCTTACCAGGGACTCGGTGGTGTTCTTGAAGATGATGCTTATGGAATTCGACTATTCACTGAGATGGGCTTCGAAATGGTTGTTTGTCAATCTTTTTCGAAGAATTTCGGTCTCTATGGAGAACGTTGTGGAGTTCTACATGTGATCACGAATAGCGAGACGATATCTAGAAATGTTTACGATCAGCTCCGTTGCTTGATCAGATGGGAGTTTTCATCTTCACCTGCATATGGATCGCGACTGGTGAACACCATTTTGGAAAATCAGGATCTCAAAGAATCATGGTTCGCGACCTGATTGAGTTCTGTGCGTCATCGGAAAAGCTGACTCAGTATAGGCTTGATGAGTTGTCTAACATGAGACATCGATTGTTAGACAATCGTCGTAGGATCTACGAATGTTTAGTTGATACCCATAAGGTATATTGAAACATAAGAGAACAGAGGTTCGAGAACTAAACTGACTTTCCTCAGACGCCCGGTAACTGGAACGCTCTTCTCACGACGACTGGGTTATTCTGGTATATGGCATTCTCATTCTTTTTGCAGTCTGTATAGTAACTAACATCACGCCTAGCTATTTACCCTTGACCAAAGAGCAGATCATGGGACTGAGGGATAAATTCCATATCTACCTGCCAGACAACGGACGTATAAATGTCGCAGGTCTGAATTCTACGAATTTGAACTTCGTTGCTTCGGCAATTGATGAGGTTGTGAGGGACGCTGTTACATTGCGAAACTAGATCTGGGAGACTCCCTATACTGCACTAGAGCTGAGAAGACCAGAACCAGAGAATAAAGCTGAATCGAGAGACTCTTACGCTGAAATAATTCAAATTTCCATTTTATGGTCATTAAGTCAACAAGTTTTCGGTAGTGCTCATAATGCAGTCTAAATATCTGTTTGGGCTGGACAAAACGAGGATTTGCATATTCATTACAACACCCGGTGCTGAAAGAGACTGTTAGATATCTGGAAAATGTAATAATATTGCCCAAGGAAACCGATAGAAACCTAATGGGGATATTACCGGGACGCATTCCGGAGAGGAAGTGGTCAGTCAGACGTCCTGTAAAGACGTCGGAACACTTCCCGATGAGATGAAAGTAAGATGGATGTAAGCTATTGGGGGTGGATTTAGATGTAAGCATAATACATAAGGCTTTCGTCGTCCAAATTTCTTGTCGTAAGTTATGCATTATCAGGAGTTTCTGAACAAAAACCAACTGCTTGAATCTACAGCATATCCCAAAATACCATGCCTAGCCCCCCTCCTTTCGGCATCTACCCTCCCGTGGTGACATTTTTCAACGAAGATGAAACTGTGGATTACGATTCCCTTTCAAAGCACCTTGAAAGGCTACTCGACAGTGGTGTCACTGGTCTGGTGATCCATGGGAGTAACGGGGAAGCCGCTCATCTATTACACGAAGAGCGCGCTGAGATCATCCGCGCGGCACGAAAAATTGCAGACCAACAGAAGAAGTCGAGCATCATTATTGCCGGCTGCAGTGCACCCAGTGTTCGAGAAACATTACTTCTAATCGAAGAGGCTAAACAGGCTGGGGCGAATTACGCTTTGGTCCTGCCACCCAGTTTCTGGCCTGCCGTCATGACGAAGCCTGTGATAAAATCTTATTACGCTGCCGTATGGATTCTTCACGAAGTCATATATTTTAGTATGTCCATAACTAATAATATTCTTACAGGTAGCTGCCAAATCGCCGCTTCCAATCGTGATTTATAATTTTCCCGTTGTGAGCGGGGGACTCGATCTGGACTCGGATCTAATCACCGATATCGCAACGGAATCCACCAACATTGTCGGGGTGAAGTTAAGCTGTGGCAATGTGGGCAAATTAACGAGGCTGTCCGCAACTTTCGATCGCAGCAGATTTGCCCCGTTTGGAGGCAAGGCAGATTTCCTACTTCCCGGACTTATTGCCGGCTCTCATGGAGCTATTGCCGTGCTTGCAAATATCGCTCCCAAGGCCATGTTGAAGGTGATCAGTCTCTATGAGGCTGGAAAAATAGACGAAGCAAAGGGCCTCCAAGCCAAATTATCCCATGCTGATTGGACTCTGGGCACGACAGGAGTTTCTGGTACGAAGTTGGCAACGCAGAAGTTTTTCGGATATGGTAGCCCCAAGACTAGAGCTCCTTTTGTGACGGTCGAGGAAGATGCCATTGGTGTTAAAGCTCTCAATAAGCTGCAGGCGGTCATTGATATAGAGAAGCAGCTTTAGTTTTTCTTCCGCTCTTGCTAGAAAAAAAAAAGGATAAGAAATGAGGTTTATCATTTGGTTTTAATTAGTGTTCTAGGTAGATGATAGATAGTTCAATCATATCTCCTTCTCTTTGAGATAGTCTTATGTACGAACATCATCTAGAGCAGCGCGATGACAGAATTTATTGAAGGTTATGCAATAGTCAGCAATAGTCACGGGTGAAGTTTTCTTTGAAATAAGGGAGACAAGAATGTCTGGAATTATCCTCAACATCCTAAAGGATTCTACACTGGAGATCTAGCTTATCTTAGAATCTTATATAAGTTTACATTTGACTCGGAAAAATTTAGACTAAAAAACACTTTCATTATGTGAGTAGCGAACATTTGCAATCAAATGCCAGGACAGACTTGATCAACACGGCAGATGTCTCCATTATCAGCGACGAGGGAAATGTCTTAAAGTTTGGCACGTGGTGTATTGGCCAACTCTGCGCTAGAGCCTGTCCTCCAGGCAACGTTGTCTCCTGCGTTCGAGGCCTTCCATTTCCACCTTGAAACGCTCTGTTGCCCATCCACGAGAAGCTTCTCAACGAGATTACCCATGACTGGGAGCATCTTGAACCCGTGGCCAGAGTCACCAGACAGAATCACGAGAGATCTCTCTGATTCTGGGACATAATCTATGACATAATTGTAGTCGTCGCTGTCGGCAAACCAACACAAATGCGAATCGATAAGAGGTCGGTCAGCGAGCTCAGGGAGGGCCTCACGAAGTAATCGTCTGGATGCCTCTTCGTCTTCTTTCAAAATGAAATCAGAGTCAGCGAGCTTCGACGGCGGCAGAGACACACCAGTAGGTCCGGTGGAATTAGTATATCCACCTCCCATATGACAGATTTTCAGTTTATTTGTCTCTGGATCAGGTTCAAAGAAGAACCCAATGTCACGGACGTTGATAACTGGGATTCCTCGAAGTTTTGCTGCCTCCGCTGGGCTAAGCTGGATGTGCGCGACTCCCCAACATCTGGCCGTTACCTGAGATGTTGCAGAGGGAACGATCTTCGCTGCATTCGCACCAACAGCCACAATAGTTGCCGATGCATAGTATCTCACATCTCCTTTGGTCGTCACTCCGATGCAACGGCGAGTTCCCGGTGCGAAGAGTAGTTCAGAGACCTCTCCTTCATGGGATCCGACGCGGAAGGATACTCCCTTTTCGAGACAATCCTCATACACAGATTTCATCGCACCTGCCGCATGAGCATATCCAGCCAGAGTATTGAGATACCCATTCCAACCATTCGCAGGCCCAGAAAGTGCCGGTATCAGTTTCTTGATAGTAGAACCGTCCGGACAAGACTGGATTTTGCCGCGAAATGCAGGGTGATCAGACACAGAGGCTAGATACTTGTTCAATATCTGCTTTGTTGTCTCCGATGCCGAGCCAGACACAGCATTGAGGAACCCAACTTGATGAAAGTAGGGCGCGTAGAGGGGATCCTCCTGCCATTTCTTTATAGCTTCCTGAACATAAAAGTATTAGTGCTAATCCATGACTAGAAAGAGTTGCTTATCTGAAAGAACTACTTACCAGGGTCAAGGGAGTATAGAAGGAATCTGCATACTCAGCACGAATGATCTTGTTTAGGTCAAAGCCCGCTGAGAAGCGACTTGGGATCTGACCGTCCTTCTCGAGAACGGTGATATTTGTGTAGCCCGCTGATGCTAGCCGATGGGCTGTCGCCAGCCCAAACACTCCAGCGCCTATGATAAGGATCGCTTCATTCTTTCTATGTTCGGAAACCATGTTTACTGTAGCGTGATTCTTTCCGCGTCAAATGATGCTTGATAAATTAGTAAAGAAAGTCGATAGCACTTCTGCTATCCACAATCCTAATATATCTGTAGACTTTACACGGTTATGAGCTCGGATAATATCCAGTATTGATCATACCACCTAAGTACTTCGGCATCCATAGATTGTGAAAACATCGTGAAGTCGTCATTTTGTTCGCAGGGCGCAGTCGACCCGATCTCGCTGAGTGTCCGGACCTGCGGAGTCTTTCGGGAGTGGTTCCGGTGCCATACCCACTGCAGCGTAGATAAGCCCCATAATGATCGGAAGCACTACCGGTACGTGGGGATTATTTTGCGAGAGATAGAATCGGTAAGATAGACTCGGAAAGCCCTTTTTACGTATTATGTTAGTCTATCTGTGGATCCAAGTTTTTAAACCCCATTTTATCTATCGTGCTTTGCGGGGAATATGAGTGCGGGACATATTTTGAACAATCATGGGCAAGATTATGATATTCCAAGAAGACTGTTTCTACACGTTTGGAGCAATTAAAATAAGAATATGAGGAAGATTATCAAAATTTTGATGTTACCGTAAATCTGGAATTTGAACTCTATGCGAACATCCACCTCAGTAGACTCGCAAAGCTATCTTCCCGCATTTAAGTACCCAAAGCATTGAAATATATACAGATGTTCTTCTAATTAAGAATATCTCTTACAATCTCAACCCTAATCGATACATGAGCTTCGGTCTTATCCAAGACTAGCTTCCTAACAAAGAGACGGAATGAAGGAGCGGTGGTGACTCACACAGTAAAAGTTCCCGCTGACACTGGAATAGCACGCACCAATGTCGGAGTCAATCCACGGAAAAAGGCCTTTAGTCCATAGGCCTTCCAAGTCTGCTGAACTGCGTCCAGTGTGTTGCGATACTGTCGCTTTTCACCAAAATAATCTGTTTGCATCTTACTCTTGATAACGTCCAGAGGATAGTTCGCTACCCAAAGGACCTCGCCCACTAAGGCTCCACAACAAGCAATCTGCCATTTAGGCAGCTCATCTCGTTTCTTATTTTCCATTTTCATAACGCGTCGAATGAGTCCCTCATAAGCGGAGAACCAGATTCCATAGCTGCCAAACTCACGTAATATGGTGGCGGTTTGTCCCCGATAAAGTCCGCGCAGCCCGGCCTGTCCGACGATCTTCCGTATACAATCAGATGTTCCCGAGTAAAGCCGCCGGGATTCTTCATGAGATTGTGTCTGCAGTCGAATTCTGATGTGTTCTGTAGGCCCTGAGATGAAACTGTTCACAACGCCAGCCATTCCCCCTTCAAGATAAATTCTCCCCAAGCTGACTTCTTGATTAATGCTCATATGGGCATTATCTTTCATCATCTCAAAGGTGTTATGGAAGGCATGAAATGAAGAGTATACTATGCTAACCTGTTTTTAGTTCCTGCGTGAGAAGATTGCCAAATCTCAGACGAGGTTGAACGTACACAAGCCCCTACTCCTACTAGCGGTGCAACAGATCCCTTTACCATTGTCGTTCGTCAATAAAGATCTTGGAATAGTAATGTGGGAAAATGTTGACGCTTCGATATGGGCGCACCTTGTAGAAAGCCAACGGACCTTCGCACGACCAAATTCTCCGTGAAACAGACAGCATATTTCCACCTCCTCTGGTCTGCATCCGGACCTTCACGATGTCTACCGCTTAATGAATTAATATATCGTTTGTTTCTATAAATCGACGATGACCGAGAGTAATATCACGAACCAAACGGTTGTCCTAAGTAAATGATTAATTCAGTGGACTTTTCGATACGTCTGTTAAGTTCCTCGCTTCAAATTCTCTGAGGATATTTCCCTCTGAAATGGTTGGAGTTCCTAGAACATACCAATCAAGACTTGTGTGACTCCTCCTGCGACTCCAACCATGACTTCTTTAGCTGTTTCTAAGAACCCATTTCTTGGGATCTCCATAATAGGAACTGCATCTGTCACTTCCATTGTGTACCAGTCTGGAGTATTGACACCATGAACTGATGTGACAAATATTCCCGGAATTGCTTATCCAACGGATAGGTCTAGTTTGCGGACTCTCTAAGTACTTCGGTTCATCGATTATCTTGATCTATGGGATGCCTCGTTGAATCCAAGGCACGTTATCGGTAAGAAAGCCGGTCTCCATGCACCATCTACCTCCGCAAGCAGACGCAGCTATTCGGACCAATTGGGAACATTTCCAGAGCCCAAATCGTGCCAATTCCTTTCAAATGCCGGAAGAACACCCGATCTTCATCCGATAACTTTGATAACGGTAGAGTATCCAAGTCTATCAGACCCCACCTGACTGTTGATTCGGCATAATATTTAGACTTATTTGTCTTCCTCTTAATCGAGAGAAGAAGTACTGCTACCTTTGTTGTTCAATATGACTCCTGAATTGGTACAGAAATTCACATCCGTCAGCGGACCGGGTGTCTTTGCAATGAAGTTATCACGACCTTCACGGAGTTTCTGTAGAGTCGTGCAACACCAGCTGCGCCATAATTCCACATTGGGGACATGTCTCGATAAAGGCTCAATTACTCCATTGCCTCCTCCACTTTCTGTCCTCCCTACAGGCACACTTCTCCGTTCACTCTTGATTGCCACAATCTCATCGAAGCGATTCTTGCTACTCCCATCACTTTCGATTCTCTCATACCTTTCAAGCCCGAACAGAGGCATCCTTCTCAGTGTGGACAAAAATCCAATCCTCCATGCGATACTGAAAAAGACATTTTACGAGCAATTTTGCGCCGGAGAAAATGCAGAAGAGACGAGGAAGAGCATGGAAAAGCTCAAAAAGCTAGGTATCAGAGGCATTATTCTGACCTACGCACGAGAGACCATTTTCGATCATAGCACAAATACCGCGCAAGCCAAGGGGACGGTTGCACCAGCTGGGAAGGAACACAACGCTGTGGTTCAAGAAATCAAACACTGCCCTAATATTGAAGCCTGGAGGAAAGGAAGTCTTGAAACTGTCGACCTTATTGACGAGGGCGATTATTTGGCACTCAAGTACGGCTATTCTATTTCCTGCCATTCGAACCTATATTGACATACTACAGATTGACTGGTGCGGGCCCTACTGCCACCGATGCGTTTTCTGCTGGAGATTTGCCGCCACAGCAAATGGTAGATGCCCTGGATGAAATATGCATTCGCTGCAGGGATCGGAAAGTTCCAATATTGGTTGATGCGGAATCTCAGCATTTTCAGCGAGGAATTGCTCGTGTGACTCTCGATCTTATGCGGAAATATAATCGGGATGGATCTGCCCTCGTGTACAGTACCTATCAGGCCTATCTGAAGAGCACCCCGAAGGTGATTGAGGAACACCTTGAAGCTGCCAGCAAGGAAGGGTTCACTCTCGGTCTTAAGCTAGTCAGAGGGGCTTATATCGCATCTGATAAACGATCTTTGATCCATGACACGAAGCAGGACACTGATAACGCTTATAATAGCATCGCGCAGGGTGCGCTTAAACAACACCTTGGGAAATTTGGTGGAGAAGATGGCCTACCATTCCCTTCAGTGAATCTGTTCTTGGCAAGTCATAATAGGGAAAGTGTTTTTGCGGCTTATGAGTTGTACCGACAACGCTTGAACGCGAATCTTCCTACCGTTCCGGTTGGATTCGGCCAACTCCACGGAATGTCTGATGAAGTTAGTTTCTCACTGATCCAGCTGAAGGATGTTTACAACGAAAAGATTGGCCCCCAAGTCTATAAATGCTCGACTTGGGGAAGCATGGGGGAATGCCTGGCATACCTTGTACGACGAGCTATCGAGAACCGTGACGCTGTATCCAGGACACATGATGAATACTCCGCGTTGAAGGCAGAACTGAGGAGAAGAATTGGTTCGATTTTTGATATCTGAATCTTTATCATGACTTTATTTTTTTTATTATAGGGATAAGATAAGTTTCCTTTTATTTGTACGTAGAATTGTATTAGACTGGAATTCTACTTCGTAAGGGCCCTGCGAGCGCAATCTTGCGTCAGGACAGTTTTAGGATGAGCTGGACCATTCTGGATATGAATTCTGGTACGCCAACATTGATTCTTCTACTTTAACAGGTTGAGAATAATTATTTATTATCATGTTGCTAATTACATCCCTGTTATCATCAATGGGTCCGTGCTTATTCCCCGCACTTCAGGGTCAAAGTATCCACTTCTGGCCGTATGTTCGTCGGAAGCTCTTCCGTAAACTTGGAGCGACATGGTGAATGGCTTATTTCGATCATGACTCACAAAAGTAGATTTTGTATTTTCAGACTTCAATATGTTCTGACTTATCCCCCCTTTAATGTAAGACTGGTACCAAGCATTGAGTCTATGTAACTACATTTGAAGACTACCTGCTACATATTAATATTGTCTATTTCACGAAACATTCGATCACCAATGGCATCAGACACTAAGCGTTATACGCTATCAATCCTAGGTTGCGGTAAGTTACAATGGTGTAGCACTTTGCAATAAGGATGTTGACAGCCATTTGAAGGGAATCTCGGGAGTTCCATACTTGGTGCCTTGATCAATACTCCAAAGGAGGACAGTGATATCTTCCCAGTGGACAGGTTTATCGCATGTGTCAGAAGCGAAGCCTCAGTTCAAAGATTGAAAGACAGATTCTCTTCACATTTGACGAAGTTGACAGTGCTTAAAGAGAGTAACGTCGAAGCTGTCCGCGAATCAAATATAATTATCTTGGCTGTCGACCCTGCCGACATTGAGAATATATTAAGGCAATCGGGACTTCGTGACTATCTAAAGAACAAGTTGTTAATCAGTGTTGCCGCCGGTTGGACCAGACAGAGACTGGAGAGAACTCTATACGGAAGTGAAACCACAGCCGATAATATAACTGATCGCTGCTGGATCGTCCGCACTCTACCAAATATCGCAGCCGTCGTTTCGGAATCACTTACAGCAATTGAAACCTCAGAACTCGCATTACCACCTCATTTCGTTCAAATTACCGATTCAATCTTCAACCGAATTGGAAAGACCGTATATATCGATCCTAAGCTGATGGATGCGACAACAGCTGTTGGAGGATCCACACCAGCATTTTTTGCTGTCATTTGTGATGCCTTGATTGATGCTGCAGTGGCTGTCGGTGTTCCAAGAGCTACAGCACACACCATGATTTTCCAGGCTATGAAGGGTACGACTGCTCTTCTACAGAGCGGAATGCATCCAGCACTTCTCAAAGACCAAGGCACCAGTCCAGAGGGATGTACAATTGGAGGCTTGATGGTTCTAGAAGAAGCGGGAGTTAGGGGCTGTATTGGTAAAGCGTTGCGGGAAGCTGTTACCATCTCTCGCCTTATGGGAAGTGCAGCTCATGTGAACGATACTAGGCATTAGGCAAGCCTCACCTTAACGTGCAACGGGAGAAACCAATCCAAGACCAGTAGCTATTTCGTTTTAGATTCTTGCATGTACTCCAAAATATGTAGCTCCAATTCACGGAATTGACCTCGGTTCATATTCTATAATAGGTACAGGTTTTAATCCCACTCTTCAAACCCTCGTACTTTAGCTTCTACCTGTAGCGCGAGACAACATGAATAGGTGCAGAGACACTATTCTGTATCTGCCTGTTCAGTTTCAAGCGACGTGTGGAAAAACGACCGTAGTTCTCTGTTCATAATGCATCCTATGCCAAATGCTGGAACTAACCGAAAGCAACGTACCGCAACAGTCGAAAGCATATCTTTGCGAATATGAGAAAGTCGCGCCGAAAATGGGACGGCATGGGGTCTGTTATACAGATCCAAGCCAAAGAGGTGGATAGGAGCGGCGATCAGCTGTGTCAGGGCGGGAACGACAAGCTGGGAGAGAATAGATTTGGCGTGGGGATTGTGCGCCAGTGAGTTCGGGATGTAAGCCGATAACACATCGGCTAGTGTGAATGACCCGAAGATAGTGAAGGCATCCCGCAGCAGGAATGTCGCGTACACATTCATTGGCATTCGGCGAATCGGTCCCACCGCAGTTGACTGGGTCGAAAGTCTAGCTGATAACACCTTCGGTGTGTTCGGAACAGATTTTGTAAGATAGTCGGGAGGGGTACCGTAAAACTGTGCAAAGCGAACATCTTTCCACACTCCCAACGGTACGTTCACCAAGAACGTCGAAATGAAGATTATGCTTTGAACAGAAGCCTTGTCTGTCACATGAAATATGTCTTTGGTTATGGTTTCTGACACATTAGCCGTGGAGTATGTTGCCGCGTATAGAGTCGAGACGACAATGAATGGCTTGGATATGAAGAATCGTCGTGGTTGCCTTAGACAACACACAGCATGTCTCCTCAGTAGATGTGAAATGGAGTAGGTTGATGATGTCTTTTCAACAATGGCTCTAGACCGTCCGAATCATTCAGTCCAGCGCCATATACAATGAATCGAAGAACTCACCTGTCTATAACTGTCACAGCAGGGGCTATCAATGCTGCCGAAAATATAGCAGAGATAAAATCTCCTCCTACTCTAGCTGGAAAATGCCAGTGAAAGTCATTTTTCACTTCTGGAGACCCCTGAGACATGTTGGAATACTGGGATTCTTTTGGATCTCGCTCCTCTCATTCCCTTAGTTCCCGAAGCAGAACTAATTAAGATAGGAGATGTGAGAGCCGGGCTTTTTCTGTGGGAGCAATCGCACGAGCATCTTCGGCTCCCCAGTATTGAAAACAATATTCTCACTCACACTCAGTGGATCTCAGAGTTGTAACCTACCTGATTCCTGCTGAAGGAGGAGTGGGTTGTAATCGGAACATCGTCCGCTTGTGTCAATGAGAGATCGCAGTAGGGTCCGCTGTATTTCGTTCTATATCTCAATCAGAAAAATAACGCTAGCTCAAGCATGAACTCAACACACAAAAAGCTTCAAGCTCAGCATACTTCCGCGCACTCGGGTGTCTTGCCGATCATGCATCATAGGCTGACCCCTTCTCATGTGGGGATCATGGCGGTAGGTTTGCTGCGGCTTGAGTGAAAGGAAACTATTCTTTGGTAACAGTCATGAAGATAGCTATGTCGACCTTATGGAAGCATATCGCGTAAGAGGTCAGCCTACATTCGGGTCGACATCCGACACACGACAGCTACATCATAAAATAGACCCTCCCAGTGAGAGACTTCGTCAGAATTTCAGACTACTGTTTGTGTGTCTGTGAGTTATACCGATGGCTACCAGAAATATGACACTTACGAAGACTTTTCCTTCTTTGCGTTCGAGGCTTCAACGCCCAGTCACTCGCAGCCTACGTCCACTCTCTCGAGGACCAATTGTGCCGTTGCGAAGCGTTGCGACAGTACCCTTCCGACTGCCGGCTCCCAGGAATGAGCCCAATGTAAGTCGCCAACTTTCCAAGACAAGGATGAAACAGTTAATTGACAATTGATAGATTCATTATGAGAAAGGATCACCCGAACGATTCCAATTAGAGGAAGCTCTGAAAAAGCTTCGATCACAACTCCCTCTTGAGAGTCACATCGTCTACAATGGCAAAGTGCAGAACACAACAAAGTCTTTGGAGCAGCCTTTGCCCAGTGAGCATGGAACCACATTCACCAATTTCCCCCTTGCGAGCAAAGAACAAATCTCAGCTGCGATTGAATCCGCGCTGAAGGCGAAGAAGGGCTGGAAGAATACTCCATTCGTCGATAGAGCGGCGATCTTTCAAAAAGCGGCTGAACTGGTCTCAACCAAGTACCGTTATGAACTTATTGCAGCGACTATGTTGGGTCAAGGGAAAAATATTTGGCAAGCTGAGATCGATGCTGCTGCTGAATTGGCGGATTTCTTCCGCTTGAACTGCAATTACGCTGCAGAGTTGCTAGAGAGACAACCGGACCGTGGCAGTGATGGCATGTGGAGGTGAGCAGCTGCAGCTCATCAAGATATGATCGTAATAACTGACAAGAAGTAGTCGTCTAGATTACCGGCCGCTGGAGGGATTCGTCTATGCAATCTCTCCATTCAATTTCACCGCTATCGGTGGGAATCTCATTTCCGGTCCAGCCCTGATGGGAAATGTAGTGATCTGGAAGCCGTCTCCATCAAACATTTACGCCAGCACGCTTGTCTACAAGATCCTAATTGAAGCTGGGCTGCCTCCCGATGTTATTCAGTTGGTACCTGGTAACGCTGAAGAGCTTACCGACATAGTCCTCTCTCACCGTGAGTTTGCTGGGTTGAACTTCACCGGCTCATCAGCTGTGTTCCGATCTATCTATGGCAAGGTCAGCCGTGGGGTTGCTGACGGCTTATACCGCGATTATCCCCGTCTTGTGGGAGAAACCAGCGGAAAGAATTTCCACCTCGTTCACCCGTCAGCGGATATTTCGAGTGCCGTTAACCATACAATTCGTGGCTCATTTGAGTACCAGGGTCAGAAGTGTTCGGCAACCTCACGTCTTTACCTCCCAGAATCCCGTGCTGAAGAATTCCTCTCGCAGCTAAAGGCTGGAGTGGACAAGATTACGATTGGAAGCCCAGACAAAGACTTGGAAGCCTTTATGGGGCCTGTGATACATCGCCAGTCATTCGAAAAAATAAAATCTATCATTGATGAAAGCAACAAGGATCCATCATTGGAATTGCTTGTCGGTGGTTCTTACGATGACTCTGTCGGTTTCTTCGTCAATCCGACTGTCTACCGAGCCTCTACGCCCGACCACGAACTATTCCAGAAAGAAATTTTTGGTCCAGTCTTAGCAGTATACGTCTACCCTGACTCAGACTGGAGCTCCATCCTAAAGAAGGTTGACCAGACTGGAGGTGGATTTGCTTTAACTGGCGCCGTCTTCGCTACTGAACGTACTGCCATCAGAGAGGCAGAAGATGCCCTCCGGTACTCTGCAGGAAACTTCTATATCAGTAAGTTTCATCTCTCGTTTATCTCTTTTCCTGATTATTTATTTTTACCTTCCCGATATCCAGAACATGTGCTAAATACAAATAGATTGTAAAACGACTGCAGCCTTGATCGGTCAACAATCTTTTGGTGGCAGCCGTGCTAGTGGCACCAACGATAAGGCGGGCAGCTCCAATGTTCTGCTCCGGTTCACGAGCCCCAGGTTAATCAAAGAGGAGTTTTTCCCCCAAAACGGTTTCCTTTACCCTAGCAATTCCTAAGATAACCGAGTGGAGAAGAATCCGCAGTGGAGTAAAGGATATGGATCAAGAAGGGTGGCTGTAACATCATCGCGGCATATAAGGTGAAGGAAAAGAATTTATCAATATAATAAGTCTTTTTTTTGTTATTTTGTTCTGCTCTGTAAAATGATCAATCAGATGGGTCTTCTAGATGATAGTCCGACTTGGGGAAACTTACGGCAATAGTCTAAGTCGACTACGCGCATTTGTGCGTCGTTCTCTTATCATACTGAACATGCTTCCTTTGGTTCTGCAGCATGACCATGAAACTTAGATCGTAGTATCGTCCAGAAGTCCTAGTTCACTCGTCATTATTGAATCTACCAGATGTTATTTTGCGCTAACGCATGAGAGACCCATTCTGCGTCCCCGCTCTCGATCGAGTTGGCCACAGCAAGTATCTGCGCAGTCGTAAAACCATCATGGAAATTACATTCTTCTTGGATCTCTGTTTGTGGCTGTATTCCATCATGACCGAAGTTGCTATTCTCCGCAAATGGCATGGTGGTTTCAGCGGGAATGTTAGAAGCCAATCGATCAACGTCACTCTCTCGTGGGACAACCATGTCAGAGCTAAGAACGGGGGCGGCCGCCGATAGACGGTCCAATACCTCCTCCAACAGCAGTAATTCTGATTTGCGGAACTTTGCGATCAAATTTCCGCATGATATCATATCATCAATGATTGAATGTGACTTTTGGAGCCACGGTGAGCGACTTTGAAGGAGTTGTGTATCTATTACAGGTGCAAGCAATAGGATCATCGCCGACACAAAGACGGACTCGAGATCGAAATAAAGGAAGGTCTCTGGGTAAGAAGAAGAAGGTCAGCAGATATAATCTGTCTGTTACAACGGATTCCCTACCTAGAAGACCCTGACTCTGTAGATTGCAGAGGATATTGATCATTTGTAGGGAAGAGTCAGCACATATCTGCAGCAGATTTCGAACAGTTGGGGATGAGTTAAGCGACTCAAGAACACTTTCGGGAGACGTAAGCCGTATTTTGAGAAAACAGAATAATAATGGCCTCGTCGCGAGAACAATGCACTGGGATGGAAGATGAGTTAGCATTGAAACGATCAGGGGCCATGTACGGACCTGATGGTAAAGAAGATGTATATAAGCCGACATTCTTGAGATACCACTTGTAGAATTGTCTAATGGTATCGGTAATAGTTGTCGTAGCTCATCTGCTAGACCTGCTACGCTCGCCAGCACTGATTTTGTGCTAAGCAAGAACCTATTGTTAAGTCGTCCATCCGGCCCATACACCGCTTTTTAAACTAGTTAGTGAAAGAAACACGAAATAGGGCCTGCTACCTACTCCCATTGATCTCTGCTATCACTTGAGAGAGCTTTATTTGCATGTTCAGAGCCGCTGTTCGCTGCGCTGAGACAAAGAATGTTGGTGCCTGATGATGAAGGTGGTCGTCACGGATCGATTGTGGCAGGCCCATCAGGGAGGTCATTTCTCTGTCCAATATATACACGGTCCACCAGATCTTTCGATACCTCTGAACTAGTGACTCGCCCAGATATCGAGTTGGCATATCTGTATGCATTCCATAGCACATGGCCATACGCATTGCTTGGCCAATCTAGATGCGTCAGTCTCAGCTTAGAAGTCAGGTTCAGGGGGCCTTACATAATTGTGTGCGGAATTTCTGAAGTCCAGTGATTGGAGATATAATGCAATACAGCACAGAATCTCTGTTGATACCATAGGTTCCCTGCAGAGAACACGTATATCAGGTAGGAGTTGAAGAGCTAGCACAAAGAATTCGGCACCGGGGGGTCTCCTTCCTTCATTTTTGCGGAGGACAAATGCTTTTCCAAAGGCAAGAATAACGAGGAAGTGGATATACCACAGACTGCTTTTCCACCTTGGACTTTTGGGGTCCGCATAGAAATCGTAAAGGGACCTCATAAAGTCGTCTTCATCGAAGAGATGGAACAATTGACCGCAGTGGAACTTCACGGAATTGATTAGATAAATAGCGTGGTCAATTGTTGGCATCACAGGGGTCTCTGGCGGTGTGATCCGAGATCCATCCCATTCTAGATCATAAGCTGACCCATCGAACAACAGAGTGTCTGTTGGAAGGGGTTCTCGATAAATGTGTTCATAGACCATAGCTAAAACCCGCCTAGCAAACGACCAGTTCGATGAAGTCCCGAGATAGACTGTATCTTCTGTTAGCATCGTCATCTCTTTTAATGGCGCAGAGATATTTTAGACTGACAAGCCAACCCATTTGCCGCTGACATGTAGGTAGAAGGTCCTGTAGACAGTGGATTTGTGAGATTTGACGGAATGTTTTCCATATCTTTCTCGGACGGGGCATCATGATTCTCTGGCTGCATCGGCTCCTCCTCTTGAATAGAAGCCGTATCAATATCTGCTGTTTCATGTAAGTCCATCCTACAATGGGTACTTGTAAGCTACCAATGAAGGTATTACTTACCATCTTCAAGAATCGTATCCGGTTCTTGATCAGAATCCTCTGATCCGGATGCGCTCTGCTCTTTGCTCTTCCGTCTCAAGGACGCAATCTGCCGCTGCAGGTCGATAATAAATCTAAGTTACCTAGTTAGCACATTCTCATCTTTCTACGATTTCTCTTATCAGTATTACCCTCTGGTTACCATGACCTTCTGGTCCCGTTCGTCAAAAATGCAAGGCAGGTTACGCTTGCTACATCCATTGCACGGTTGCGACCCCGAGCACTTGATCTTTTGTCTTCGGCATCGTGTGCAGCTAAACAGGCACGTTAGCAGATTGCCATACTACTTGCAACAGGTCACATGCGCGTTTGAGGATCTTTTCCCTACTCGACGGGGTGCTTTCCCAGATTCCATTTGCTTGAATAATCCCTTCAGTGCTTGAGGCTCGGTCATTGTCAAGGACGGATGCTCTCCGCACTTGAGAGGTGCCGGATGTGCATGCCAGCTATCTCGCCTTCAATTGAGAGGAGAAACGGTCCATTATCAGGAACTAGCCCAATTAGGTAATTAAATGCAGCCGGACTCCAACTTAGTACAACTGTCGGAATCTGGTGGAATGCGGGGTTGAACTAGAGTTAAAACAGATAGTGTCTTGTGGGTCTCCGAGGCTATTCGTATCTTCCTATCTGTGTCCTCCTGATAACAGCTCAACATTCTAACGTTAGTTACCACTTGAAGGGTAAGTTGCTTATCTAAGACAATCCATGATTAGGCGCCATTCGAGTACTTTTTGCCACCCGATAAGAGTACCGGATCCTGTTCCGAATCTCGTAATAAATATAGCCGCCCCTTATCGGTATAGAATATAGAAGTACTGCGTATGCTGATATTCATAACTTCGTGACGCTTATCACACTGCAACTGTTGTATCAAAGCTCGAGATAAATGTGTATTCCTCTCCAATGGTTGATCCCGGAATACTGAGTCAAAGTCGACGACCAGGCCCCCTGATGGCTACCTGTATGTGTCGCATACTGGAACCACTGGCTTTTCGCACTTCCACTAATAGGCCTGGAAGCTAGATCTGGCTATTACCAGCAGGCAGATGCATCTTATTGCCATGGTTAATATTTATCGACAACTCCTCCTATTCTCTAAACTAGATGATCATATCATGCAGGGGACTCCCTACATCCAGGGGTTTCCTGTCGGGACCCCCACACTAGAGCTTCTGGGCCAGGTAATCTAGCAAATTCGAGGTTCTTCGAGCAGCCGAATAGCCCGACAATAACCCTTGCGTCGATGCATGTGAACCTACAACAAATAAGATCTTATTTCAAAGAGAAATTGGCTCGCTGGGTATTGCTGTTCTAACAGTTGGGCACAAGATTCTCTTTCCTTTATCATGGCACCATCCAATGAGTGCGGAGCGGACAGCATAACAGGCAGGCACACATTGAGGCCTGATGAACTTAAGGGTCTAGACGCATACCATATGAAACTGGCATCATTCTCTAGTCTACGTGCAGTCATAGTAACTACCTTCACCTTCGCTAATTGAACATTGGGGGATCGCTAGAACTACCATCTAATCTGATATTTGCTGTGAATGTACACGACAACATGCTCATGTCCATCATTTTTTGGTCTTCATTTCCTTCCGGAGTATTGCATTAGATGCAGTACTCTCTTGAACGATACCATCTTTGTCGAGTCCATGTCCATCTATACAGAATTTGAGTTGTCGGCACAGGACCATGCGGCCGAACCTCCGGATGCATTATAACTGTCAATGATGCTGACGACAGACCCGTAGGTACCGGAAACCATCAGAAAGCTTCCGCAAAGTATAACCCACAGGCTCCAAGAGGTCATTAGAGACCATCTAGGTGTTCGAGTGAGCTTGCCACTACTCCAATTGTCGTAAAGCCACATGCAACCCATCGGCTGGAACGCCATAAGAGTGCCCAACAAAGCACCGATCAGGGAGACAAGACCGCCGAAAACAGGGATTGCGCTGGCAATAATGTAAGCAACTAAGGCGATTCCAAATGTACAGCTAATCCAGGTTGTCCAGTGCACTATAGTGTTCGTAGCGAGATGTCTGGAACCCTGTAAGATACGGATGAAAATGTACTTTGCAGGCAACTACATATCTGTTAGTGTACGCTGGCTGGCATATATATGGCGGCGCTTACATGGATGACAAGGGTCGTAGTGACAAGTAGACCTGGCAGAGCAAAACCGTAGGCGACCTTCTTCACCATAGGGCCTGCAGAGCCAAGGGCAGGAGAAGCGACGTAAGATCCGCAGTAATAGTAGACTACACAGCCGATCGCAAGGTAGATGCCAGTTACACCAGACTGGCAGACTACCAGCGCTCGAGTATAATATCTAGGGTCACGCATTTCAGACACGATAGAGAAGAATGCCGGGGTGCCCGCGTACGCGAATACGATCGAAGACACAGCAGTGATGGCATCAGAGAAAGTCGGAGAGTTGGTAATTTTATAGTCAGATTTCCAGACGCCGTCTTTCGGGGCAGCAGCAGGGCGGTCTTGTATACCAACAGCGATAGTAACGATGAGAACTGGGGCATGTCAGATAATATCCAAGTAAACATAAAATGTAGACTCACTGGAAGTAAGGATACACGTTAGCCCGACCCATGCAAGCCAACTGATGCGACCAAGTGTCCGGATGCTAGCAAGGATAAAGCCAAAAATCGCTGCAACAGCGACAAAGACAGCAGTACATGTACCATGAGTTGAGACAGCATTCAGGCCGATAGATATTCCAAGAATACCAGATCCAGCAACGAAAATCCAATCTATAGATAGTCAGCGAAGCAGCTTCTTGTTGCGATATAGAATATACCTACAAAGGCAGAATGCAGCTCCAAAAATACCACGACCAATGCGACCGAACATTAACCCGCCGACATCGTCGATACTGTAAACCTCAGGATGGCGAAGCTTAAAGACGCCAACCATGTAGTCTGACCATGTTGTGATGACGGCGATGGCAACCAAGCAGATGACACCTGGGACAAGGCCCAAGGTGTCGAAAGCAGCTGGGATGGAAAGGACACCAAGACCAATCTGGGTCTTCATCATAAGGACGGTAGTTCCAGCCCATCCTACCTGGCAGATTGTCAGTTCACGCATGACCATGCAGCTTGTAGATTGCGTACATTACGATAATTGGGTCCCTCCTCCGTGATGTCTCCAAACACTGCATCATGGGCGTAGCTTGGGTCATTATGGACTTCACCAATCTGCGAAGGGACTGGGACCAGCTCCTCAGAGCCAGCTTTCGTCTTAGTGGTTTCAGACATTATGTTGAATGTGCATAAAGAGATGACAAGTGGTCTTAGAACTTCAGGGAGGCTCAAGACTTTTAAATTCACCTACTGCCCAATACATTGGGCTAATAGATTAATCCTCGATTGTCGCATCATAAGTATCTCCGAAACACCCATAGGGAACGCCACTATATGTCATATGTTATGGCTGGTCTGTTTGGACCGATAGAGTCACTTTAACTTTATCAGTTATATTGGACGTTATCCCTCGGATAAACTTTCGGGGCCTCTGCCGACGACGGAGGTATTGATTAGAGGGTTGGAGGTCAATGCCTCGGGAAAGCATCCTTATCAGACCGGAACCTCAAGCGACGTAGGGGAAACCTCCTTGCTCCCCGCACCATTGCTTCCCCCCAAAGTTAGTTCAAGTTCTGATTGTTCGCTCCTTGAGATTCTAAGTTTCTGTTAGGTCACTAGTGGAGGATGAGGCGCAAATTGTATATCTCCTACGTAATTCTCTGTAGGAAATGGAGCCCTTTGGACGATGGAAGTCTGAATTATTGAATGGATGATGCGCAAATCTCAGTTCTATTTCGACAAATAAAATTGTTTGGATAAGATTGATCACTCGGATGCAAAATCCAGCTATGCCAGTTACCCAAGACTACTGAATCCAGTGGCTGATCTGTTCGACTTCAACAAGACACATGCAGAGGGTCTTGGTGCCAAAAAGGGGGCAATATACGATTAGGAGAGACAGGCATGTGATCTACCACACCCCATCCTGGCTACCCTGTTTACCTGGCGGATACAGGTGCAGATGTTGGTTAATAGGATCACAATTTGCTTATAACTTCTTAGCCTATTCGGATTTTCAAGGATGCTTAGATTCTCTGGTAGACTACCTAGCTTAGATGTTCTGTTTATCTATCTTCGTAGAACCTGGGCAACAGATAGGGAGCTCCTGATGTAATACCAAAGTTCGCAGTTACCCTATTATACAGTTTATATATAGCCATGAGCTACCAGGTTCAATGCAAACCGACGTGATACTGTTATTACTCCCCCTTTTTAAAGGACAAATTCCCTGAATGGTTTGTCATCTATAACTATCGTATTCTACATTTATCTCCAAGTTATCTTAGGGTTCGTGAGGAACATGCCACTGATCTCCAACCCTGAAGCCTGTTGGGAAAGGATCTGATGGGTCCAAAACCATCTGTTTGAAGCCAGTAATCCACGCACTCCCTTTGACTGTTGGCATAACAGCATCGTACTGCCCCACCTTTGTTATGCCCCGTATATGGCAAGTGAAAGTTGTTCCAATGATGCTCTGGTGAAGAAACCTTTCTCCTTGCTGGAGTTCTCCTCTGGCATGCAAGACCGCCATCCTAGCACAACTTCCTGTACCACAAGGACATCTGTCAAATCTTCCCGGAGATACCACCACTGTATTCACAGCAGTTTTGACACCATCAATCTGCTGAAGTGGCTCTGTAAATTCAAGAATAGTGACTCCTCTGATCTTGTCGTTTTCGGGATGGATTGGTGTGTATGTATCTCTCACGGCCTGTTTGATTCGCTCGCCAATTTCGATCAGTTTTGGACCGTTGTGATTGTTAATCTCTAGGCCGACAGATCTCGCGTCCACAATCGCATAGTGCATCCCACCCCAAGCTATATCCACAGATACCACGCCTATTCCAGGAACATCCACCTGAAGATCAAGTTTATACACGAAACTAGGCACATTATCAAATGCCACTGCCTTACATTTCCCATCCTCACAGTCGGCAGTTACACCTACCAGTCCAGCAGGTGTATCGAGGAGCAACTTCGTCACTGGTTCTGTCATTTGTACCATACCCGTATCTAACAACACGGTGGCAGTACAGATAGTATTTCCTCCGGACATCGGCGGATACTCATCGCTCTCCATGATGAGGAACCCTGCATCTGCGCGAGGATCGCAAGGTGGAAGGACGAGATTCATGCACATGGAAGATCGGCCACGGGGTTCGTTCATGAGAAGCTGCCGGATATTATCTGCTTCGTTTTGGAAGTAAAGGAGCTTTTCGTACATGGTAGTACAGTTCGGCGGGTTTAAAACTCCACCGACGATGACATCGCCTACTTCACCGGCGCAATGGCAGCCCACGACGGAGATGGTGCGTGCGAGTTTCATATTGCGGAATAAAATGAAGGTTGGTCTTTATCACGTCGATATATGCAAATGTAGGCTAACTGATAGATGCCATAGCTGAGAAGGTTTTAAAGGCTTTATACGCATTCATTGGCGCATAGGAGAAAAGACGACGCGGCTCCCTCCCCGTTCCTCCCGCCTCTTATCCGTTCGGTGACAATCGGATGTCTGGCCGGGAGAAGTCTTATCACGAGCTGTATAGAGTGAATCAGAATTCTCTTCACACTAGCGATTCCCAGCAAGTCGAGTTCAAGGATTATCTGCCGGTTCTGATAGTTCCAGAATTAAGTGGAGGTTTGCTGAGTAGAAGGTTAATATTTAGAGTCCAACGATCTTCGTTCATATCGACAACTCCAACATTTCATCGGATGCGATACCGACTTATGACATCTTATCAGATTATGAAGTTCACATAACAGCCTCATATATCCGTATTATTTTACATCCCATGCACCCAGTCGCCCAGTGGACGCGGTTCGTGATCGTATGGATATTCTAGTCCCAGCGCCTGTATCTGGATCTCATTAGAAGCCTATCATTTTCAATTTTGCCTTCATCTATCTTCTCTTTCCATTTAGCTTATCTTGCAGAAATGGCGGCGCACAAATCCCTCCAGGGCAAAAACGCCATTGTTACCGGTGGCTCGCGAGGAATCGGCAAAGGCATCGCTTTTGAACTCGCCAATCGCGGTGCTAATATCCTCCTGACGTACAACAGCTCCCGCCAACAGGCCGAAGAAGTAGCAATGCAGATCCGAAAACTCGGAGTTGATGCAACTGCAATCGAAGCCAAAGCGGACAATCTATCAGCACCAGGATCCATCGTCCAGGCGGCAGTCGAGCGATGGGGCTGCATCGACATCATCATCAATAACGCTGGCGCCCGAGAAGATTACGCATTCGAAGAAATGACATACGAATCCTTTGACCGGCAGATAGCAGTGAATTTGCGATTTCCGGTGTTTCTCATCAAAGAAGCAACGCCACACTTTGGGAAGACTCCGAGAATCGTCAATCTCTCTAGTGTGTATGCTCGAGACGGGCAGGCAGGCTGTCTGACTTACGTGGCATGTAAAGGGGCCATGGAATGCCTGACGAGATCCCTGGCGAGAGAACTAGGTCACAAGTATCATGCGACTATCAACTGCGTGAACCCTGGTCCTGTAAATACAGAGTTATGGGCTGCGAGTATCCAGGATCCGGAGGGTAGGGAGAATTGGGACCGCGTCGTTAAGAGCACACCTGCTGCACCGAGAGTGGCGGAGGTGGATGATATTGCTCAGATCGTGGCGTTTTTGTCAGAGGAAGGGAGTAGGTGGACAACGGGGAGTTTGGTGAATGCGAATGGTGGGCTTCTGTTTGTCTAATGAAATAGATCATTGCTATCTTGTGATCATCACCATTTACAGTATATGGTCACTGTCCCATAAACGCGACATGAGACAACTTCATCAGACTATCATGCTAAAATGGAATGAGTTGTGGCCGATGGCTCCGTCATATAAACCCATAAATCAGTCATAGGTACTATAGAATCGTATGAACCCGGATTCTTCATAATTTGCGCTGAAGACTTTAAAGAAATGGTGGTCTCAACGCGTACAGGAGGATACTTGAAAGAGCTCCCATATTTATATTTTGTACCGGTGACAAGAAGTCAAGGGAAAATTTACGTTGGTAGAGACGAATTATGATGGGGAATCGCCTGAAAGAAGTGCACCAACGATAACGATATCATTTCCTCCTTCATCAGATATTAGCGAGGCTGAATGAGGGGATCGGAGCGGAATGTTGGTGCCTCGCAGTTATCAAGGCGATCGGAAGGGCTTCCGGAAAACGGCATGTCTGAGATTACACAATCTATACCGATCTCCATATAACCAGACCCATGAATCTTGTCAAATCACAATAGCCGGAATATCTCCGTGTTGGCCTAATTGCCGCCGGTTAAAACGACTGCTGATCAACTCCAGATTTGGTCTTCTGGGTCCGGGGTCAAAATGCGGGGAAATTGGCATGCCGATCATTTGTCCCTTACAGTTACAATGATGGGTTAGCTAAGCTCATTGTCGCGATCGCATCTCTGGGAGGCCGCTGAGGGGTCAGCTCTCAGCTATTCGTAAGATCGCACTGATTATCGGTGTCCGTACCTCGTTCTCCTGGGGTGGCAGTGGCAAAAATCCCTTTCGATCACTACGTACACGTTGATTTTATCGTGTGCTTGTACTTCAGGCAATGGAAATCTCCAAGCCAACCAGCGAGAAGGTGGAGGATGCGCAGTCGCAATCTTTGGTTCTTGATAGCGATCGGGAACAACGATTGAGAAGGAGCATTCTGTTGAAACTCGATACAAGGTATCTCCGATCCTATACAGCTCTTATCTTTATGCCAACAACATAGAATAGAATTCTTCCCATGCTGGCTTTGCTGTTTCTCTGCTCCTTCCTCGACCGCACAAATGTCGGCAATGCGAAGATTATCGGCCTTGAGAAAGATATCCACATCACAGACCATCAATATGATATTGGATTGGCGGTTTTCTATTTAACATATATCTGCAGGTAAGCCGGCCATTTATTCCTACATGCAGAAAAGCATTATATTGTCAGTAGTCCTAATCAAATGGGATGTAGTGAATTACCAAGTAACCTTGCTCTCAAAAAGGCATCACCAAAGATATGGTTACCGCTACTTACTATTGTTTGGGGAATTATTACAATGTGCTTAGGCTTTGTCCGGAACTTTGCTGGCTTCGTCGCTGTTAGAGCTATTCTTGGAGTAGCGGAGGGTGGATTGCTACCTGGCATGGTATGTTTATTCGCGGCGAGGTCAATGGCAACCTTCAAACCAATTATATTGACTTGGGTTGGAAGGTCCTCTATCTTTCGTCTTTCTACCGGCGTAGTGATCTTGCGCTGCGTGTTGGCTTGTTCTATACAGCAGCATCTTTGTCCGGCGCATTTGGTGGTAAGGACGACTACAAGTTAGTAAGGAACATGACTGAGTACTCTAGGTCTTCTGGCCCGTGGTTTGGCTGAGATTGCACCTCGCGGCGGTTTGGAGGGTTGGCGATGGATTTTTATTATCGAAGGCCTCCTGGTAAGTATCTTCTTATCATTCAGCTAGTTATCCTTCAGAAAGATCCGTTGTTGACTTACTATTATTAGACGGTCGCTTGCGGCATGCTGAGTTTCATTGTCTTACCGAATAACTTCGACACCGCCCAATTCTTGAAACCCGAGGAACGCACGTTCGCCAAGGAAAGATTGTGGCTCGATCGTCCATCTGCTGTTGAGACCGAAGCGTGGGTTAACTTCTTTCCTCTTTGTTGGCTTTCCCCCTTTTTGATGCGGGAGTTTCGTGAAGTCTAATAGGAAACACAGCGTAGACGAAGACGAGAAATTAGACTGGAGAGAAGTTAGAAGAGGCATCCTAGATCTGCAGATGTGGTTTTCTGCGACCGCCTACTTCTCTATCCTAGCAGGACTATATTCTTTTGGTCTTTTCGTACGTGACCTGGCCCTATCAACTCACCATCTAATCCTTAGTGAAACAGTTACCGACCATCATCAATGAACTCGGGATCACGAAAAATGCAAATGACACCCAGCTCTGGAGTGTCATCCCATATGCCGTTGCCGCCGTCATTACGGGTGTGTTTTGGAAGACATAGTCCTTGGCCAAACCAATTGACTTTATGAATCTAGTCTTCGTGGCCTTCCTGTCTGACCACCTTCACCTACGTGGAGTTGTTATGCTCTTCACCCTTCCTATCGCCATTGTCGGGTATGCGGTTATCGCCAATGTCCACGACCCGCACGTTAAATACGGCATGACCTTTCTTATGGCCACCGGGATGTATGCAAGCGTTCCGTGCATTTTGGTCTGGAACTCGAATAACTCGGCGGGGCATTATAAACGGGCAACTACCTCTGCAATGCAATTGGCCATTGCTAACTGCGGCGGCTTTGTCGCGAGTAAGCTTCTCACCCGTTCTGAGATCTGCCGCGGCAAACTCATTGATCGTACTTGGCAGCATTCAATTATCCCACGAAAGACTCACCACAATATCACCGCGGTCATACCATTATTCTTGGTCTATTGGTATTTTCGTGGTTTATGTGAGTCAACTGCTGAACCCTTCGATCATGGCGTTGTTGACAACCTCTCCCGTGACAGGATCCTATTCAACGATTTGTACTGCGCTAGAATCAACAGGGATAAAAGGAAAGGCAAATACGCCAGGTATACGGGATATAATGACGATAGAGATCCCACGTTTATTATGGTGCTTTGAATACAAAGCGGTTGCGGTGCGTGAAGTTTTGTTTATAGTGTACCAACGCTCCTCGAAAGATGCGGAGCCAATAATATATAACGATGGTGATCGTGCGCATAATTCTCGCCTATTGCAAGAATTAAAAAGGCCATAAAATTCAATATATACATAGTGCCGGAAGAGGCCAGATTTCTAAGGTAAACGTGGTCCTTAGGAGACTACGGGGAGAATACTCTCGTCTTCCTCGAGGCCAACAGCTTCCCTTGCCCCGTGAAAAGACTCCGTTCCGCTAGCGACGAGAGGATTGAAGCAGCCGTGGTGTCGACGGTTGCCGTGTTCTAGACCCAACGGCATCCCATGAGTGGGCTGGCGGAAGACCAGCTGAAATGCCTCTTCTCCCCCCATAAATGATTACACAAGCATTAATACCCCTTACTTGGAAGGGAAAGTCTATCTAAAGTAGTTCTTCACGAGCGACCCGCTGGTTCTTCCCAGAATAATGCTATGGTTGGAGTCCCCAAGTCAAAGTTCAGCCACGTGTTTCAGTGCTAATTCATGCAGAATTGAACACATTGCATTGATAACCACATGTCATATTGTAACTGTGAACGGCTTAATTTGGTTGTCGATGGATGATCAGTTGTCGTGACTAAGGCTGAGAGCTGGTGCTCAAGGTGATAATTAGTACTGCCCTTAGAACCTCATCGTCATTATTGTGGGTAGGTTCCGGTGATGTTGTCTTCCACGGGACAATAATACGAGGATGGTCTGTGTGAACAATTGGATTCGGGGATACCAAGAGTTTTGACGGACCATCAGATCAGATCCTGACAGAAGACGCATTGTTATTCTCCACAGTGACAGATCCAGAACCTCGGCACCTCGCTTATTTTCAACAGAGCATTACTATGGTTCGCCCTACGACTTTAGTGCATTGACCAGCATTAGATTTCGGAAGGAATAGTTGGCAGCTCAGAAAATGGTCTGCTTAGCATGACGCCTTGGTGTTTAGTACAACGTTGCTGTCCAATCTATTCCACGGGCTCGGTATCAGGATCTCCACTCAAATATATCCGAAGACTCCGATCTCAGCCACGAGGCTTGAAGGTTCCAGATAGAGTTTCCTAGCCATGTGGCCAGGTCCGTGTTCGTGCTGCCAGCAGCCAGCCATGCTACGTCGATCCAGATCCCTGCTGTCGTGACGGCTTTCGAACCAAAAAGAGCAGGTCAACCCCTTCGGAATTACGTACTATGGGGCTGATTCCAGGAACATGGTTCCCTCTCGGATATAGCATCCGATATAGAAATATAGAATACTTCCTGGTGTTCTCGAGTCGCAACTTCCTGAGGACCTCGGTTCTGGCAGATGTCATTCGTTATAGCAAGATGAGCTATCGTTATCATTCGTTCTAGAAAATAGGGAGTCCAGAACAAGCACATGTTCACTCGCCTACGAGTATTATTTGAATTTCTGACTATCGTGCTGTCCATTCGTTTGAACCTCTCCTTGGCCATTCTCAGAGGGTGGGATGATCTTCACCACAAGCAAAATGGCGGCGGGGATCAGTCCTATTCTAGCCGTATCTTATGATCCAGGCTATATTGTGCTGTCATACATGATCAGCGTGATGGGATGTGTGACATCCTTGGAAATGCTGCACCGGCGGACCTCCCGCTCAGGTCTTTTGAACTGGTTCGTTAGTTATCGTTTCAGCTAGCGAAACGACTTCGATCTGACAACGCTTGTATAGGTATCTTCTGTTAACCTCGGCGATAACAATGGGTGGCATTGGAATTTGGTGTATGCACTTTGTTGGGAACCGTGCGATCATCCTTGGGAACGGCGATCACCGGATACAGATATCATATAACATGGCCTTCACTGGAATCTCATTCGCACTCCCAGTCTGCGTCCTGTTGTTTTCCTTCTATACTATTTCTTTCAAGGAACGAGCTTCTACCTGGGTTCTTCTTGTCGGAGGTATATTGGCCGGTACCGCTGTCTGCGCGATGCACTATGTCGGTCAGCTTGGTATCTCCAATTATCACTGCAGCTACAAGGCTGGCCATGTAGTTGGTTCAGCTATCATTGCTACCTTCGCAGCCACACTCGCCTTGAGTATCTTCTTCCGGTGGAGAGCCAGCTGGACCGACAGTTGGTGGCGTCGTGTTATATGTGGGATCTTGCTCGCGGGTGCTGTTTCGGGGATGCATTGGACAGCGACGGCGGGGACTAACTACAGAACTAAACCGGGGTATTACAACAATGTCAATCAGTTATCCAGAAAGCAGACTGTTATTGCTTGTTCCGTTCTGGTGAGCGCCGTATTTTGTCTTGATCGAATTTCTATATGGTTACCACAAAGCTCTAATCGTTTCATTCAGTCAGGAGCGACCTGCGTGCTACTCCTTGTCTGTGCAATTATCGCTGGAGAGACTAGGAGACGTTCGACGGTTCGGGCAGGAAAGTTGGTTTTGACCTGCGCGTATTTCGACTCTGCTGGGCGAATCATGGTGACGCCGCAAGCTCTTCTGCCTGCTCAGGAAGTCGTGGAACGTTATGTCGTACAGGTAAGTTCAATATGCATTTACAACAATACATTGCGCTATTAGAGCAGTCAATTACCCAGAGAAAGAACAACAATATGCATAGAGCCAGGGTGTTTGCTCAACGCATCATTAGCGGATGTTGTATTTAGTTTTATGCTACAGTCTTGTCATCCACTGATCATTCCCAAGAACGGAAAGAGAAGGTGACAACCAAGAAAGGAATATGAGTTCACGTTCTCTTTCCGTTCTTGGGAATGATCCGCGAATACTGAAAGCACAGCGCGTGCCCTAGTTACAAGTATTACCTTTAGGGTTCTCTCTATCAGATCATTCACAAAGTATCATTGATTTCTGCTAATCACATGTCGGTGCTTCATAGGACTTTCGTGACGATGAATTCTCTGAGACCCATCCAGCCTTCCTGTGGGCTTTTCGTGCCAGCCGAAATTGGATCTACATCAAGGATCTCATACCTTCGATGAAGCTCCAACTTCAAGCCAACCACACGCTCATTAAACAACAATTCCATCTCGAAAGAGAGGCCACAGACAACGAAACCATGACGGATGTTGAATTCGATAATGTCTTCAAACAGCTTTTCTGCGTTTCTGCTCAGAACCTTGCCAATGAACTTCGTCAACCCTTGGAAGCACTGGGAGAATTGTATCCTGAAGTCTTGGAAACGACAACCCCGTCCCGTCGTAATCTCTTCTCTCTTGCCCCATCGCGTGAGCGAAATGGCCAGCAGATTTTCACAGTTCGCCGTCTAAACCGGGACGAAGCAGATCATTTCGCAGCATCCGGGTATCGATTCGCACCCATCGAACGTATCACACCGACACTGTCAGAACGCATTCAGATCAATTCCACGGAGCTGAGCGCTCATCTCCATGCAATGTTCAATTATGTCACTACTGAAAAAGGATACTCGCCGGGAATACATTTGGTTGCCTTCATCATGCGTCCCACCGTCCACAAGCATTTCGAAGTACTCACGCGAAAGGGAAGTGCGGTTCTCCTTCCATCCTCACAGCTGCCACTACATCGTCTCAGTCCCAACGATATGGAAATATTATCTCACATGGATGAGTGGACTTTATCAGCTTGTGTGCAATGGCTCCGTTCTGCCAGCACTCAGAGCGTACCAGACGTTGGCGGCTTCCGCAGGTACCTATATCGAGCCATCATGGAGCTCTCAGCCCGTTTGCCCAAGGAATTTTGGGATAGTCTTCGACTTTGCACACGGCCAATTAATGCACCCAGTCGTAAACTATCGCCTTCCGATCCAGATCATTGTACCCTCCTAAGCTTCCGTGCCGTGGTTGGTCTTGATAGCCGTATCAGCGACTCTGACCTGGTATTTGCACCGCTTCGCTCCTTCAGAGTACAAGAACAAGTCAACGACACAATCATGCATCGTGGTCAATTTCTCAAGGATCTCAACGAAGAGTTTTCTTATTCAGCACAGGCAGTGCGTTCCGTCGCCGAGCCGCGCTCTCGACTACCATGGCGTCTGTTGCCGTCTCGAAGGGAGCAAGTGTCCAGTCGAGACGATTCCCAGGAATCCCTCGTCAGGGATGCACCCTTTGGAGACATTATCGTCCTCAAGGAAGTCCGAGTTAACGTGGCAGGATCGAATGGATGGGAGCCTCAGCAACAGACGGAGTCTGAAACACCGTTATCCATTGCTCTGGATATTAGGAAACAGGAGCCGTACTCCAATTTGTGTTATATTGATGAACTGTACAACACGTGCTTCTCACCGGATCTCCGGATGAAGCATTCCACTGTACACCGGAGGTCTATGTCAGAGGGAACTACATGCAAATCTGACACAAACACCTCTTGATGATGGAAGTTATACGAATCTTATTCATGTCTACTATATGTTTAGAACCCGTCGATGTATTGTATATATTTAGAGCCCACAGTATCTAATAGCAGGCAAAGACTTAACATGTAGCACGGCGAAATAGATGATTGGACTATCAGTATTCCTCCGGCTGGACTGAATCTGGTCCGAGACGCCCTTTTAAGCAGTCTAATCTGAATCCCGATCGGATCCGATCTAGTACTCTGCTAGCACGATGATGATAGGTTGGAGCCGTCGGTGCGGGCATCCCAGGTTCTTTGGTTCACCCTCGTTTAATGGCTTGACATTCCTATAGCTTGAATCTTGTCGCTGTTGGACATGGGCCAATACCCACAAGCTGAAGTTAATCCTGCCTTGTGAAATCGAGTTTCTCTGAAGTTAATTAATGGAATGCTATTTGCCCCATGCAGACAGGTACAGGCGATTTTAAGTAACTGTGTAGCTTATGACCGTTATGTACTGGTTTCAATTAAGCAGGATGCATTTGATTAATTGTATCCGCTGGTTGATTATATTATGATTATTCTACTGCATTATTCCATGCGACGGAAGTGATTGACTGAACATATCTACGAATCAGAAGCTTCTTACAAGCCCAGTAAGGCCGCGACCAACTCATCGTCTGGCTGCTCAAAGAAATCAAACATTACGATTCCCAATCTCTTTCCCTTGTACTGCTTCAGGAATGGGACCAGCTGCTGGTTCACACCTCCCTTGGGCGTGAGCTCCGTCCCGTTACCCAGTGCCATGATCCGTGGGTAATCTGACGGAAGGTTCAGATCGAATTCGCTTGACGCAAAAGTCCAGAACAGACTGTCCTGATGCTGTCTCATTGCCTTGACGAGATGAGAGGTGGTGGCATTGTATTTCCACCGGATGTTCTCAGAAGCGGGACTGCCAACTCCAGTGCCGGATGTTTCGTAGTAGTCTTCAATATAAGCAGTCAGATTCTTGGCCAAGTTGTAGACCAATTCGATATTTGGGGAATTATCAGTCCAGTCGGCTGATGAGAAATGTACACCGGGAATAGAGGTGGAGTACGACGCTGGGAGATTGTCCAGGTCGAAGCGGCGGAGCAGCGTGATTTTTCCGCGCGCGTCGCCGAGAGTGCCAAACTCGTTCTGGGCTTGGACAAAGTACTGGCGGGCGTGGTTGGAGGTTAGGATATTGTACATGGCGAGTTGGACTGCAGCGTTGTTGGAGGCATGCACGGCAGTACCACCCTCATATTGGAAAGACAGGCAGATTGCCTCAGTGGGGTGATCGTCAAGCCACCGGTAGAAACCGAACAGCACATCCTCCACGTTGGTCGTTTCCGACTGCAAAGCGGAAGAATGGTAGAAGACGAGAGAGGTGTTCGTGGCGTCGAAGGCGAACCGCAGATCGAACACCCGGATGCCTTTGTTCAGCATCTCAATCCAGGAGACATCCTGGCAGCGATAATAGATCGAGGGATAAACCACCTCGCCATTCAAATCGGTGACACCGCGGAGAGCGTCTTGGGTCGCCTGGGAGTAGTTCCAGGTCGCGCTGTCATGGGTGCCGGGTAAGTTCAGACTCACGATGGGAGTGTTGTCGGGATATTTACTCATCCAGCGGGCCGTGTTAGCGGCTGAGTCCACATAGTCGCCAAAGATCGGGGAGGCGTCCTTGAGGACCTTCTGGAGAGCCAAGTCAGACAAGGAGGTGGCTGCTGCCACCGCAGCGCTAAGCGAGACTAGAGAAGAGACAGCCCAACGCATCTTGACCGGAGTGAGGTCCACCGTGGCTATCGATCAGAGAGCGCTGAGATCGTCCTATCCAAAGCGATGCTGAGACCCTTTTATCCTTTCACGGGGAACTAGTCGGCCAGATCATAAGGTACGCGGCATGCCGTCCATCCGAGTCACCACGTGGGAAGTGTCACTGGAGATCCGGTTTCCCCAGAAAAAATAATAGATGCAATAATTAGATACAGTTCATCTGATAAAGTCAAGCATTAACCGGTGCTGCACGTGGGAAATCTTGGCCTACCAAGTGGAAATGTTTTGTTTCTTCCAGGATCAGTAATGAATAACGGCACAGGGGGCGAATCAAATGCATGGAATGCAGCATGAGCTCCTCTAGATTTAATTGTTATCGATATCTCCCCGCTAAGACAACCTTCATTCGGCAACATTCCGAAGAAACAAAAGAAGTCGTAAGACTGATTAATTATTCATTTAACAAATACATAAATACCTCACATGAGTTCTCCAGGCTTAAGGTCTCCTGCGCGAGGTATTCCATTTCGTCCCCCCTGCCCCCCATGTTCTCCCGTTCGCTGAGTCTGGCCCTTTTGTCGGCCTCTGCCGTCTATGGGCTTTCCTCCGTCGACACCTTCTACCCCCCGAATATTGAGGATGTCTCCTGGATCACCAATTCCTCTTTCGGTACATATGGTGGTATCTACAGCGCGCCCGCAGACCAAGCGAGCAACCCTTCTCCCTATGGGGTCTATGACTATTGCACCATGCCCCATCCGCGGGTGCAAGAGTACGTGATGCCATCAGCCGTAAAGAATGGCTCTGTGAAGGCCGAATTGGTGTACTTGGAGTATTTGCAGCGTCATCAGCGACGCACTCCGTACAACATTCTTCCAGGAGGCGAAGTAAGAAAAAATAATAATGTCCAAAAGATGGACAAATATGCTGATTCTCGTTAGAATCAAGAATATAATTGCGACACCATCCTGCCGTATCTTTACGCAGGTCCCGCCAGTCCCGCCCAGGAAGCGCCGCTTCAGGTCTATGCAAAGACATATACCGATTCTTCCAACCCCTTCGTTGACGACTATGTCAGTGGAACCTGCCAGTATCCGCAGCTCACCATTGGTGGTCTCCTGGACGGCTACCAGCACGGCCGTGACCTCTGGGCCGTGTACGGCGAGAAACTCGGGTTTCTTCCCAACACTCCCGCGCAGAAAGTCTGGTTCCGCAGCAGCAGCTCTCCCCTTACTCAGGGTTCGGCCGGAGGTGTCTTGCGCGGAATTTGGCCTAATTACCATAGCGCTGTTCCTCTCCATCAGCAAGCTTCATCCGTCGACACCGTCAACGAGGGCTACTCCTGCTCGGCGAGAAGCTCGGTCTTGTCGGTGATCGAGTCCTCGTCGGAATGGAATGCTCACCTTTCCGCGACACAGTCTCTCCGCAACTTGTTAGCGGATATGTTTGATGCAGACACCAGCAGCTGGATGTCGACCTACGACCATTTCTCGGATAACTTCCAGGCCCGGTTGTGCAATGGCTACAAGCTACCGTGCAGTCGGTCGAATGCTTCAGAATGTGTGACCATGGAGCAAGCCGAGGAGATCTTCCGCGCGGGCGACTGGATGTGGGATTACTGGTTCCGGGCCAACGAGAACGCGAAGAAGTACATCCAGCTCGTGGAGGGACTCTTCATTGCAGAAATTGTCGGCAGATTCGAGGCCGTTGAGAATGGAACGCAGAGCCTCTTGTTCAGCCATAACTTCGTTCACGATGGAGATATTGGCCCCGTTTTGGGAGCACTGGGAATCAAGGCGATTCGTTGGCCAGCAATGGGATCGAACATTGCTTTTGAGGTCTGGTACGTGATCTACATGATTAACTTGATTATAATTCGAAATCAACTCTGACTGACGATTGTAGGAAAACGCACGAGGGTGCCCACTACGCACGGGTTCTATACAGCAGCCATCCCATCCAGACCGCAAATGGGACGCTTGATTGGGTTCCACTGAATGACTTGATCAACAATCTAAAGCCTTATGTCCCTGAGGATATTGTTTCGCTATGTAATGCTTAAGTAGTTAAT
The DNA here is from genome assembly GCA_003116535.1 of Paecilomyces niveus. Taxonomy (NCBI): domain Eukaryota; kingdom Fungi; phylum Ascomycota; class Eurotiomycetes; order Eurotiales; family Thermoascaceae; genus Paecilomyces; species Paecilomyces niveus. The sequence goes on along the minus strand of QEIL01000231.1, from coordinate 168 downwards.
ACTAAAATTTAATTAGACTATTAATAGCAAGGATGGTTGTCACGAGCTAAAGCCCGGCAACGAGCTCAGGTCCAGAGGTCCTTCGCTTGGCATAGGATTGCCCCAAGCTTCTACACTAGCCTCACGCTGGGACCACCTTTGACCGCTATATGGATTTTCCTCTGAGCT